>CM008284.1:26574593-26584860 GCA_002319775.1 Fagopyrum tataricum
GTCTAACCTTGCTGTAAATCTACACAGAAGAAACAATCCCTGCAACTCAACAGATTCTTCCTTGTTTCCACCTGAGCTAAACCGCAACTTGTGACACACTTTTGGGTACGTTGTACTCATATTCAACGGCTGATTTTTGGATATGTCGTTGTCGATATAGGATACTATAACATGTTGAATGTATAGAATGATCCAACGGTCGGATCGAAATTTACGATCATCTAAAGTTAGGGAAAAACTCAGTTTATGAATATAGATGTTAGGATTGTGATATTGGTGATTTTGTGTAGAATTGTAGTTGTGGATTCTAGAAGTTCTTATGCTTCCTTTACGATGTAGTCATGGCATGGTACGCATAAGATTTATTTCGGAAATTTTGAGGAACATTGGATATGGTTAAATCGAGGTGAAAGTATTGAGAAATCTAGGTGACGTTTAATTCTTTCTTTAAGGATTTTCTTCTTGTATCGAAAGTTCGGGAATCTTTAGAACTCGTTTAGGATCGTTTAATGGAAAATAGATATGGTTATACGATTTTCGGAAGTTTAGACACTCGTTTGACCATTTTAGGATTTTAAGGAAATTCGGGGTCAAAACCATAATTTCCTTAAAAGTTAGATTTTGGGACTTAGGATGTAAGTGGAGTTTACCTCACACCCGTTATGGATATTTTAGGGTTGTGAGATGTTGTTGGACATAGTTAGGTACGTAGACTGTGTTGGGCACTTTTCGAAATTATAGGAAAGTTAGTGGCATTTTGGTAATTTTGGAGATTTGGGTTTATAACTTCTTACGCTGCTGGAGAGTTAACTAAACTCTTAGGAAGTTCAATGAGAGATTTTCACCCCTAGATTTTCTAAGAATATATTATGAGTGTTCCCGGAAGCTTATAAATGTATTGATGGGTATGTTCCTCGTTTGATCAGGTATTTGATATTGTATGCGCATATAGACGATAACGGGTAATGGCCGATCGTCTAGACGGTAGCGGGTAATGGCCAACCGTCGATCAGTTTAGGTAAGTCGTATGACTTACTTAGCCGCTATTCTTTGTATTAGCATGTTTTGCTAAAGTGGTGTGTGTTGGGTGTTTTCTAATTATAACTTGACTAGGACGACGTTACGTTTTATTAGACCCAAGTGTATGAAAACGGGTCTTAGCATCACTGCCCATCTCTGCCTAGAGTTTTGGGAGGTTCTCAGCGGCCAGACCATACCGGTACAAGGTGAGGTGCATCGGATCCATCCCGGTTGGTATACGGAGACTGAGGCGAGTTTCGGGAGATTCTCGTGCTACAAAATAAGTTAAACTAATAGAAGTGAATCACCTTAATTAAAGATAATAAAACGGTTTGAGTGTAGCATGCTGATGTGTTTAATTTCCGCTTTATATGTGATTGTGCTTTATTAGTATACATTCTAATACTTTGAACAGTTAGCTAACGGTTTTATAGCGTCTTATGTTAGACGCACAATAGGTTAGGACAACTGTTGAGTGATCCGGAGTCGGTGGTCAGCCAGGTTCCCATACGAGGTAGTCGGGACGTTGGGTTCTTTATTTTCATTAGACTAGACTCGTTCTCTCTTTTGGATTCTAGTTCATGTAGTGATGGTTGACTTTCCTTTCTGCACTTTATGTTCTCTTGCATTTTTTCGGATTTTATTCGGTTTTACTACGTTGTGCGTTGTGGAAGATCCGGTGATATTGTCGTCAATCTAGGGTCGGTACCCACTGTGAGGTCCTAACCCGTGACGCCCCGAGTTCTCAGAATTTGGGGTGTTACAGATTTGAAATGAATCTAGGTTAGAACCATCTAAGCTAGCAAACTAAGTTGGAGTAGAGACTTACCCGGTGATATTCCTCCTTGGATATAGAAGTAGATTAACCATAGGTAATATAGGTGAAAACCCCTATTTGATTGAATGTGCAGGCTTAATACCTAAGTTAGGTAATTCTTGAGACTTACCCGGTAAAGGTTTACTTAATTAGTTCTTGGATAGAGAATCCAGTTTGTACTGAATTTCCATCTTAGATATCTTGAGACTTATCTGGTAATAGGTAGTTAGGATTGACATTAAATTAGATGATCTTGAGACTTACCCGGTAATAAATTATCACCGAAGAAACATCCATTCCTATAGCACTTCTACCAAAGCTTTATGAGTCATCTTGAGTCTTGCTGTCATAAATAATGATCTTGAAATCTTGGAGTCCATCTTCCTTATAATTTGATATCATTTGTTTGTTTAGTTTTATTAATTGTTTATTTATTTAAGTCGATATTTTATCAAGAACAAAATAAAAACCCAACCAAAAACATGAATCTTCTAACCCCCACTTTTTCTTTCTATTTCTTAATTTAGACTCAGTTTATCTTTGATCAATTCTTGTAAATTGAACCGCCAACGTCCTTGTGTTCGACCTTGGAGTACTTATTGTACTACGTATTGATTCATACATTGTGGGTTCACTACTATTTAATTTATTATTACCAGTTATAAATATTAAAACTAAGCATATCGTGTCTTGTGAACATACGAGTCTTTGTCATTATTGACACGGATTTGTAAGGTCATAGTTTAGCGAACATTATCTTTATTGCTAGCATAGTCAGAGTCTACAAAACCACCAACGTTAACCGAGATGTGTGTTCTTTATATACAAGACATTTCCCTTTTGTACCATATAGGTATCTTAATAAGTATTTCATAGCATCCCAATGAGGTAAACGAGGATTAGACATGTATCTACTAAGCACATATATATCAAAATCAAGGTTTCGATGTGTACACAACATAGCATACATAACATAACCAACAACAACATCAAGGTTTGGATGTGTACACAACATATCATACATAACATAACCAACAACAACATCAAAAGGTATCTTTGACATATTCTTTTTTCCTTCTTCAGTATTAGGACAGTCCCTTTTAGACAACTCTAAAGGCCCTCCTAAAGGTACAGGTGCAGGTTTATAGTTAAACATATTAAATGTTTTGAGAACCTTATGTACATAGTCAGATTGGGATAACGTCATGGGTCTCTTAGCTCTGTCTCTAGTAATGGATATGCCTAAAATCCTTTTAGCATGTCCTAGGTCTTTCATGTCAAAGTGTTTTTTGAAGTCAAGCTTTATGCTTGAGATAAGAACTTTAGAAGGAGATATGAGTAATATGTCATCAACATATAACAACACAAAGGATCATGTTTCTTAACATTTTTAAAGTATAAGGAAGTATCAAAATTACTTCTAACAAATCCTAAGTTTAACATGCATGAATCAAATTTCAGATTTCATAATTGTTTAGGAGACTGTTTCAGGCCATAGATGGACTTTTTAAGCAAACAGCATGCATTGATTTTGGAATCAATAAAACCCTTAGGTTGAGTCATGTATGTAGTTTCAATCAGATCACCAAGAAGGAATGCAGTCTTTACATCCATTTGTTCAAGTTCCCAATCAAACACAACAGTCATAACAAGCATAAGGCTTAAAGTTTTATACTTAATCACATGTTTAAAAATATCATTATACTCAATACCTTCTCTTTGAGTAAAACCTTTTGCTACTAACCTAGCTTTATATTTATCAGGTTCATTCAAGGGTACACCTCCTTTGATTTTACAAATTCACTTACACTGAATGAGTTTAGTATTTTCAGGCCTATTAACTAAAGTCCAAGTTTCATTGCCATGCATAGAATCAATTTCATCTTTCATAGCAACACCCCATAACTTTGCATCTTTACAGTGACCATCTTGTTCATAAGTTTCAAGTGTGTAGGAACTTTACACAACAGATGCAACAATCAAGGTATAGTCAACAATATTAGCATATTTCTTATTAGGGATAACAGTTCTAGGAACCCTACATCAGGATAACTCTCATCAGGATAACAGTTCTAGTAGTATTGATCACGAAAATCAAAATGATGTGTGTTAAACTCCTCTTGTGCTACATCAGGATAACTCTCATCTGATTGATTTCCATGACAGGCTCCACTAACAGTTGTCAGGTCTTTATGACAAGAGTCTTGTGAAAAATCTCTAGAGTTCCCCCCCTTAATTGTTGAATATCTATATTACTGTAATTTTCTAAAGGTTGTGAAAGTAGGCCACTGTTTTCACTAGCAGTGGTATCATCATTAGGTAGCAAACTATCTTCAGGATAGTCACCAATGCAAAATTCTATTTCAACATCATTGTGAATTACACCGGGCATGTAGAAGGAAGTTTCCTTACATGCTAGCTTTCTCCTTAGACTAACTAGTAGTGCTTTTGGTCTCACTTGAATGTATATTTTTAAAATGAAAATATGTTTCATTAAAAATAACATTCCATGAAACAACTACCTTATAACTTCCAGGTTGAATAAGGAGCACCTTAAATCCTTTGACACTCTCGGGATAACCTAACATTATACCCTTTTAAGCTTGTGGTTGCAGCTTGCCTTCACTAACATGAATGTAGACCGTGCTTCCAAAAGGCTTAAGGTATGTTAGGTTAGGTTTCTTTTTAGACCACAACTCATAAGGATTATTGAATCCTATGGTTGAGGAAGGAGATCTATTAATGATGTATGAAGTTGTGGTAACAGCTTCATCCCATAGGGAAGGTTTTAGGCCAACACAACAAGAATACATCTAGCTTTTTCAGTAAGGTGCTATTTATTCTCTCGATTGTTCCATTTTGCGGAGGTGTTCCAGGTATGGTAAGATGTCTTTTAATGCCTTTTTCTTTACAGAATTCATCAAATTCTTTATTGCAAAACTCAAGATCATTATCATTTATAAGGCACCTTATTGTGTAACTAGTTTGAGTTCCAACAAGCTTTCTCTAATGTTTGAAAGTTTCAAAGCTTCGTCCTTAGTTTTTAAGAGATAAAGTGTTTCCTAAAATAATGATCAAAGAGGGAGATAAAGTATTTCGTTCCTCCCATGGTTTCTACTTGAGCAGGTCCTCACACGTCAAAATGTATGTATTTTAGTTGTTGTTTGTCTACATAGTTAGAGAGAGAAACTATTTTTTGTTAATTTCCTAATACACACGTTTCACATAGCTCTTGATCAGCGGGTTTCTTATCTATCAAGCCTTGTTGATGGGCTGAATGCAGAGTTACGGGCCTAGTTGATTAGTATCCATTATATACTTCAGCCTATCAAAACACAAGCTCCTCACGTGATCATTAGACTATGAAACGCATTGTTGGTGATGAAATATTGCGTTCCTAATGTTGTGTTCCTAATTGTGTTGTGTATGCGTGCGTGTGCGTGCGTCGCGCACGCGCGCGTGTGTGTCCGCCGACCTTGGGATTGGGACTCTTGGGGTCTTGGGGTCTGTAGGCCAACCTTGGGATTGGGATTGTAGGCCGACCTTGGGATTGCGACTCTTGGGGTCTCATTTTCTTTCTATCTGACCACGGTGTGAGCCGCGGTGGACTAAGCGGAAGCGAGAATGTCGTCTTGAGTAATGTTTTGTATCAGATGCTTGTGGTGCAGAGATGCAAACCGGCGAATTTTAGGGGTGCTCAGGAGGGGCGGATCATAACGGAAGAGCATTTATGCTCCGACTGCATGTATCACTTTCAATCGGTATAGGCCGGATTTCGCTCCATTTTGTACGCTTCCCCAACCTTGAAAATCCAATCTCCTTTTTTCGAGAAGTCACAAATGGGTGTCATTCAAAATTTCCGTAATGGTCGCCCGAGCATAAGTGTGATGTGTTTGGAAACTCGGGATCGTAATTGGATTCGGGTAGCTATCACTTGAGAGATCTTATTATTCATGAAGTCCCTTTGACTTGACAATAAATGAATGGATAGGAAGCTGGTACGGTACGGTAGGGTAAAGCCTAGACGCATATACCTTGCGGCTGTCCCAAAGGGATTTTAAAAACTCTATTTTTCCATGAAAAAAACGAATGCATTCTTATTGCGTCCAGGGGTTGCACTAGCACTGCAAGTGCACTAACTTTTTCATAATTTATGTGTGACTGATTAACATCGCTCTTTTTAAAATGACAAATATCCCACCAAGTATAAAACAAAGGCATTAGATTAGACTTGATTTTATCCGTTAGGATGTTTAGTGTTTATTTTGATTGGTTGTTGCTCCAAATGATTTGGTTGATAATGTACGTGAATTATGTTTAATGTCATTATATGTTCCATGTTAAGAAAGAATACTCTAACAACAAACTGTCAAAGTCTTTTAGGTGTTGTTGGTATTGTAAGAGCCTTGATCTTTAGAGTTGAGCTAGGATGTAACCGCCCCCGCGGGTCCACGGTGGCGCCCCTGCGGCTCGTCCAGTGTCCGCCCCTGCGGCTCAGGGAAACCCGCCCCTGCGGTTTCCTGCGGCTGCAACCGACTTTGTTGACTCTTGACCCGTGCTTTACTCTTTCTTTTCCCTTAAGCTTCGTCTTTGGCTTTCTGAGCAAGGGTTCATCCTCATTTCCAGCTTTCTCACGTCCTTCTTTCCCTCATGACCCGTGCTTTCTCACGTCCTTCTTCGTCTTTGTTCTTGTCTTCCTTTGGGTTTGAAAGAGTTTGTGTGTGGCTTTGGTGGATGTTGATGTGTGGATGTGTTGCTGAGCTTGAGAGCCAGCTGAGCTTTTGGATCACTTCCCTGCATAGGCCACAATAGTGGTGAGTTCTTCTCCTCCTTGTTTCTTCTTTCTTTCTCTCTTTCTTCTTTGATTCCTCTTCCTTAGCTTAGGATTAGATCTGTTAGGATGCGTTTTGATGTTTGTATGTGTATATATATGCATATGTTTGGTTATGGATTGATGAAGACGTGAATTGATCACGTGAAGAGTCGAAGAGAAGTCGGGGAAGCCCGTTCTGCACTGTCGCCGCCCCCGCACCTGGAAGCCGCCGCCCCTGCGGGACCTTGTCACCGCACCCGCGCCTCAGTGCCACCACCCCCACCGCCACGGTCACAGCGGCCGCGCCAACGTGTCTCCGCGCCTGCGCCTGCTGCTTTTCCGCCCCTGCGTCTTTCCGTTCCGCAGGTGCGTCTTGTACATGATCTACTTAGAGTAGTATTAATCCTTTCCTTTCCTAGTATGAGTGGGTTAGTAGCATGCTAGGTACGTATATGAGGATAGAATGATGATGAGTATGATATCGATATATGCCGGTTACGGCTTTGAGGTTTAGTTGTTTATCGAGGTTATAAGTTGGATATGATCCTTATGGATCCCTTGGGTCTTGGTGTGACCCCTTTGATTGATAGGAAATTTGATATCTCGTTATGCCTTGTTATTAGGTAGTGATGTCCTCCAGATTTGGAGTTGATCGTGTTGAGAGTACTTCGAGGTTGAGGTAAGTCCATAAGACTTACTTAGCTACCATCCCTATATTGGATGTATGCATGAGTCGTGTTTGATATATGCTTGATAGCATGTGATGATTGATTAATACCGACCTATGGTTTAGTGACTGCCCATTGTAGGGCCGTGAGAACTTGTCCTTTCATCCCGCTAGGAGTCTAGAGGTTCTCTGTGGGCAGGCCAGATTTGGATTGTGGGACGGGCTTTCTCCACTCCCATAGGGTATACGGGGAGGGTGACCGGATTACCACTCCAGCTGGAACCATTCCCGAGAGGCGAGGATTATATATTCCTCATGTCACATATATTCATATACATCTATTTATACGATTTGAGTGTTGGACTATATAAAGATGATTAACCAGGGAAATGTGTGACAACATGATTATGTGTTTATGATTCCTTGACTTGTGTTTGTGCTTATGCATTATCTATATATATATATATATATATATATATATATATATATATATATATATATATATATGTATATATATATATATATATATGTATATATATATGTGTGTGTGTGTGTGTGTGTGTGTGTGTGTATGGTTAGCTAACGGTTTTATACCGTGTTGTAGATCCTTTCCAGGTTAGGAGAACTACAGAGTGATTCAGATGGGGTGATCCGCTGAGGGCTCCGTACACTGGGTTATGCGAGAGTTATGGGATATTTTGGATGTACAGATATATGTTTTGATTGTACTCAGCGGTACTTTGTATACCTTTTGTTTTGTATATATATACAGTTTGATGTTTTGGTTTTAATCTATCGGTGCCTTATTGTAAGGTCCAGTGAACTTGTTGTCACGCTATGGTCAAGATCCATTGTGAGATCCTACCCAGTAGCGCCTCGAGTCCTACGGATTCGGGGTGTTACAAAGTTGGTATCAGAGCCTTAGGTTGACAACACTGACACTTGCAATCTGCTATAAAGGTCGAATAGATAAATAAACAGAACCCGAAAGGGGTCTAACTTTTCAAAAGATTTTGGTTTTGAAATGAGTACAAATGTTTTGGGATAGTGTGTACGAGAATCCATCACCCCTCTGAAGATTTCGACAGTATAGCTATATATATATATATATATATATATATATATATATATATATATATATATATATATATTATGTTGTGATTGACTTTATATATATCTATACATATGGTATATATATAGCCTTATAGGTTGGGTGTATTTACCCTGCAGATGGCTCAGACTAGAGCTGTATCTGCAGATGGACGAAGTAGGGATAGATCCCCTCTTCCTCCAGTAGAGGTAGAACAGAGTCAGATTT
This sequence comes from Fagopyrum tataricum, assembly GCA_002319775.1. Lineage (NCBI taxonomy): Eukaryota > Viridiplantae > Streptophyta > Magnoliopsida > Caryophyllales > Polygonaceae > Fagopyrum > Fagopyrum tataricum. The sequence continues at coordinate 26,583,229 of CM008284.1, forward strand.
CCGCTGTTGATCCACTAGCAGCGGAGGAGGTTCATGAGGTTATTGCTGAGAGTGTCATTCTTGAGACTGAGAACGGTATAGCTGGGAAACATACACCACAGCGAGTCCAGTCAGATGACTTGGATTATGTCTATATGAGGGGACCAGATTTCCGCGCGTACATCAGACAAGTGGAGGAGGCTGCTAGAGCAGGTAGATGTATTCCGGATCTGCCGGCACAGGAGGGATCATTTGAGAGATCCCATGGAGTTACTCAAGTGCCAGTTGTACCGGCACGTGTTGTTGAGATTATTCAAGTTCCAGAGGAGCATAGAAGGCCTGGGAAGAGACAGCGAACTAGGCAGACCAGTGGTGCTGGTGGAGTTGTTGGTTTTGAACTAAACCAAAGAGATCCAAGTTACCCTGCATCTGCACTGATTGCAGCTACAGGACGACGGTGCTTTAACTGTGATGAACCTGGACATTTATGACCAGCGTGCACGAGGCCGTTGGTGACTTGCTTCCCTTTTGGTAGACTAGGTCACAAAGCTATTTACTATAGACGGGGCAGAGCTTTATCACAACAGGGTTCTTCTCCTGCCAGTGTAGCGGGAGGTGGGCAGAGACCACCTCAGCAGCAGCAGACACAGGGACAGCAGAGGGTCCAGATCGTTCTACTACTCAGGGATCTACTCCTGGGCCGAGTAGAGGTAGAGGCTGTGGTGGGAGTACCACTGACACCAGAGGACCACAGAGTAGAGTTTTTGAGCTGAGGAGTGCAGAGGAGCCAGTTGCACCTACTGCTACAGGTACCATTCTGATCCATGGTTTACCTGTTAGAGTTTTGTTTGATACGGGTGCTACGCATTCTTTTATATCTGATGCGTGTGTTGAGCGTCTGAGTCTAGATACAACTGAGGGGATACCCTTTAGTATAGGGTTACCCAATGGTAGTAGGGTCAGAGGTACCTGTGATATCCGTGACTGTCCCATTTCTGTAGGGACTCGTGTGCTATTTGTTGACTTCTTTGTCATACCATTAGTGCATGAAGAAGTCATTTTAGGTATGGACTGGATGGATACACATCACGCATTATTAGATGTAGGTAGGAGAACTGTGACCCTCTCTACCGAGTTAGGTCAGATAGAGGTTTTCTGAGGTTGGGACCTTGGAAAGTCATGCATGGTTATCAACGCGATACGGGCAGCGAAGGAGGGGGAGAGTCCAGCGTTAGAGGATATCCTAGTAGTCTGTGAGTTTACAGATGAATTTGCTGAGCCGTCCAGTTTGCCGCCTCAGAGGAGTGTGGACTTTTGCATTGATTTAGAGCCTGGTACGAGATCGATCTCGAAGGCCCCATATAGGATGGCGCCTGTCGATATGCTGAAGCTGAAGAAGAAACTTGAGGAGCTGGCTGAGAAGGACTTCATCCGCCCTAGAGTATCCCCATGGGAGCACCTGTCCTCTTCGTACGGAAGAAGGATGGATCGTTGAGACTGTGCATTGATTACAGAGAGTTGAACAAGGTGACCATCAAGAACAAGTATTCATTGCCTCGTATAGATGACTTGTTAGATTAGCTTTAGGGAGCGACAATATTCTCCAGGATTGGACCTGCGTTCATTATATCACCAGCTGAGGGGAAGAGCAGC